>CP125818.1:3967538-3999688 GCA_036287905.1 Corylus americana | reverse complement strand
AGCATTGTTATTTTGACTCTTGTTAATTAATAGCTTTTCAAATTTAGAGCCATTATCAAATGCTAATTGAGGAAAAAATCATGTCATTCATGTCCAACTGTGATATAATTAACATAGATTCCATTAAAAAGTCTAAAACTTTTATTGGACTCTACCTTCAAAAATTAAAAGAACTTGACAAAAAAAATTGGTATTATGTTGATGCCAAAAGATAATCCAATACAAGAACTGAACATAAAAGTTTATATATCTGTTAATGAAATCTAAATCAGCATGGCATTATCAAAAGGTAGACAAAGACAAAACATATCCAAGGAAGGCCACATTTTAGGACATAAACGTAGACTTCTCTAATGGAAATGCCGATTGGGAAATTGATTGTTGGAAGATATGAAATTCAAGTCATACGAAAAGGAAGGAAATTGTCAGAGGTAATCAAGGGACGATAGACTAGGCATAGGAAAGAATTGAGCAAATCAAGACTTTGATTGATGTTCATCTTAACTCTTTCCTTCAAGACTAGCTGATATGTTGTGTTTTATTTAAATTGTGTTGGTAGTAGTCAATTAAGCTGCCATTTAGTATAGACTTTGATTTATCAAGTGATTGTGAATGACACTATATGTGTTGTAAGTGCATTTGTAAGTGTTGAGTCTCATATTGAGAAATCATAAAAAAATAAATAAAAAAAGTGTAGTTAATATATCTAAGTGGACCCGAGTCCATAAGCTTAGGCTTTTGAGAGCGATGTTTAAATATGTATATTAATGTACTCTTGATAAAACCACATAACTGTTTATCTCCCCAACAACTGGTATCGAAACCATGGTTAGCTTCCTAGGATGAGTGTCTGGACGGGTCTTGTTAGGAGTTGAGTTTTATAGCCCTCTTGCACAACTCTTGTATGCGTGACATTTTTGAAAATGTAAAAAGAATTATAACGAGAGGAGGAATTAAGCCAATATGGAGGAGACTCACAATTAGGGAAGGAGAGATTATTGTAAATACATTTGTCAGTGTTGAGTCACACATTGAAGAAATATAAATATGAAGAATGAAAAATAATTAATATACCTAAGTGGATCCAAATTAGAAAAAAAAAAAAAAAAAAAAAAAAACCTTGACCTTTCTAGAAAATTTGAAAAGAATATATTTGGTATTTTTTGGGTGTAAACTCCACATTTTCTTTCCTAAAACATATGAAATATAATATTTAAACTTTTTTTTAAAAAAAATATATATATATATATTTAAATAAAAAAATATATAGAAAGATTCTTGTTTTCAACATATGACTTTCCTTCAATATTATTCGCCCAACTTCTTTTACTCCCTTTACTTTCTTTATTCTCCTCAACTTTCAAGTTGTACGTCTCCCAAATCTCCTCCCTTCTTCTACTCATTGCAACAATATTTGTGCCCCCCCCTAAAATAAAAATTCTTTGCTCCGCTGCTGATGATACACATAATCGAAAGAGCTGGCCAATGCAGTAGTTTAAATTATTGTGGCGGCAAGCCTGCAAAGCTACCAAGCAAATTGCTTATTCTGTAGTATAAAATTTGAAATAGAAAAATGAATGATAAAAATACAAAATGTTGTGCCTTCGGTTGATTGTATTTTATTACAACTTCATTTAAAATTAAAATAATTAATACCGGAATTTAAAAAATAATCACGTACGTCGTCTTTTGTTTTTGTTTTTTTTTTTTTTCAAGTAATCACGACGTCTTAACTGTTAAATATTATGACAACTCGCCCAATCGACGAACTAAAGAGCCTCAATTCAACCAGCGAACCATATCAATAATATTAAAAAAACATTGAAGATTGGCGAAACTCATCAAGAAAAAAAAGGCATTATTAATAAAGTGAATATAAAAGAAAAACAAGTGTTGCTTCAGCGATTTTCTTTTGGGTGTTGATAATTTTCTTCCACATTTATTTCTTTTCTAATTGGGGTATTCGAGGCTTTATCTCCCCAATAATTAGTTCGTGCCAGGACACCATGCAAAGCATTCCCCTCCATGCCAGTCAGCGTGACCCGAAAAATTGTTTGCATTAAAAGAAGGTCAAAACTTAGACCTAATATTTTATGAGGTATACATAAACTTAGAAGCAACAATAAATAATAGAATGTGTATATTAATTAGAAGACTAAAGATACATATTGATAGCGATGGTGGACTTGTTATTAATTAGTTCCCTCTATTTCTAGATTTATGATTAATGGAGCTAGATTTTGAGGGCCCACATTGTTCGCCTTCCCCCACCCTCCTTCTCTTTGAGCAATCTTTTACATATATAGTCCTGATCCAAAAACATGAAGACCTATACCTAGTACTGTTGATACAGTGACCATCAAACGTTCAATATAAAATATTTACAAAAAGATCAAAGGTCAGATCGAGGGATGCGCAAGAAGTAATGGCGGAACCACATAATAAATTTTATAGGGTGTATAAAAAGAATGAAAGCAAAAGGTCTTAAAGCGTCGGCAGGCCTCTTAAAATAAGAATCAACATTACTTCACATGCAAAATGGGAAAGTCACAAAAGTCACAAGAGATCACGAAGTCGTAAAATAGGATGGTTTAGATGTGGGATGCCATGCTTAGTTGATGCAGATCGCCGAAGTCCTTGGATGTGCGATTGAGAGCCCGCATGCCTGCGATTGAAAGCACTTCCAGACACTAGCTTATGCGCACCAGGCTTCTGGTTGTGCGATTGATCGCACACAGAACATTATGTTAATTTTCTGCGTTTTTTATTATCTTAAACCGACTTTATATTATTACTTTATTAGGGTTAGGGTTTTGGGAGTCTTTATTTCATTATTTTCTTAGTTTTAGGGTTTTGGGCTATAAATATATGCTTATAGACTCCATATGAAATCAGTTTATGTTGATTATTGATTTTTATTAATGAGAATTACTCAGAGTTGAATTTATTCCTCTATTTTCCTTCAAAACCTAGAGAGTATCTAGTTTTGTCAAGAAGATTTCTAAGATCATTGATAGAATCAAGATCTAAAAGTATTTATCCGCTACTTATTGATGTTCTTCGCTGTAGCCCACTAACACTACAAGAAAGTTGTTCATTAGGGGCGACTTATTAGGGGCGACTAAAAAGTCGCCCCTAATACTCAACTATTAGGGGCGACTTTGAAAGTCGTCCCTAATAGTTCAGTATTAGCGTCCACCTAATAGCCGACGCTAATAATGGGTCGAAAATTGCACTATTAGCGTCCACTTTATAGTGGACGCTAATAAGTCGACCCTAATACACGCGCGGGAATTATCCGAGGGGCGGGAATAATTTAAGCGGCAAAAAAAAAAACTTTTAGGGTCCATAATAGTCGACCCTAATAATTAACAAATAGCGTCCACTTAAGTGGACGCTATAAGCTGGGAAAAAAAAAAAACAAAAAAAAAAATCACAAAAAAGTTCAATAGGGTCGACTCTAAAAGTCGACCCTAATGCTTATGTATTAGGGTCGACAAAAGTCGACCCTAAAGAGTCCGTAGTAAAATAAAAAAAAGTTAAAAAAATTAAAATAGATGACTAATAGCGTCCACTCTAAGTGGACGCTGAAGATACATCATTAGGGTCGACTTTTAGAGTCGACCCTAATGCTTATGTATTAGGGTCGACAAAAGTCGACCCTAAAGAGTCCGTAGTAAAATAAAAAAAAATTAAAAAAATTAAAATCGATGACTAATAGCGTCCACTTAGAGTGGATGCTGAAGATACATCATTAGGGTCGACTCTAAAAGTCGACCCTAATGCTTATGTATTAGGGTCGACAAAAGTCGACCCTAAAGAGTCCATAGTAAAATAAAAAAAAATTACAAAAATTAAAATCGATGACTAATAGCGTCCACTCTAAGTGGACGCTGAAGATACATCATTAGGGTCGACTCTAAAAGTCGACCCTAATGCGTATGTATTAGGGTCGACAAAAGTCGACCCTAAAGAGTCCGTAGTAAAATAAAAAAAAATTACAAAAATTAAAATCGATGACTAATAGCGTCCACTCTAAGTGGACGCTGAAGATACATCATTAGGGTCGACTCTAAAAGTCGACCCTAATGCGTATGTATTAGGGTCGACAAAAGTCGACCCTAAAGAGTCTGTAGTAAAATAAAAAAAAGTTAAAAAAATTAAAATAGATGACTAATAGCGTCCACTCTAAGTGGACGCTGAAGATACATCATTAGGGTCGACTTTTAGAGTCGACCCTAATGCTTATGTATTAGGGTCGACAAAAGTCGACCCTAAAGAGTCCGTAGTAAAATAAAAAAAAATTAAAAAATTAAAATCGATGACTAATAGCGTCCACTTAGAGTGGACGCTGAAGATACATCATTAGGGTCGACTCTAAAAGTCGACCCTAATGCTTATGTATTAGGGTCGACAAAAGTCGACCCTAAAGAGTCCGTAGTAAAATAAAAAAAAATTAAAAAAATTAAAATCGATGACTAATAGCGTCCACTCTAAGTGGACGCTGAAGATACATCATTAGGGTCGACTCTAAAAGTCGACCCTAATGCGTATGTATTAGGGTCGACAAAAGTCGACCCTAAAGAGTCCGTAGTAAAATAAAAAAAAGTTAAAAAAATTAAAATAGATGACTAATAGCGTCCACTCTAAGTGGACGCTGAAGATACATCATTAGGGTCGACTTTTAGAGTCGACCCTAATGCTTATGTATTAGGGTCGACAAAAGTCGACCCTAAAGAGTCCGTAGTAAAATAAAAAAAAATTAAAAAAATTAAAATCGATGACTAATAGCGTCCACTCTAAGTGGACGCTGAAGATACATCATTAGGGTCGACTCTAAAAGTCGACCCTAAAGAGTCCGTAGTAAAATAAAAAAAAATAATCCATCTGTTATTGCGATCGATCGCACACAATGTGCGATCGATCGCAGTAACAGAATGTTGAAATCCAATATTCGATTACTGCGATCGATCGTAACCATGGTGCGACCGATCGCAACAACAGAAAGTTGGAATCAAACTTTCTGTTACTGCGATCGATCGCACATTGTGTGCGATCGATCGCAGTAACAGAAAGTTTGATTCCAACTTTCTGTTATTGCAATCGACCGCACCCATGCAGAAAAGCTCAAATATATATATATATTTTATTGCTGCCCAATAACATCTACTAAAATTGTGTATATATATATCACTGCATTATTTAAAATTTTGAAATAAAGTGACACAATATGCACCGTCGATTCCATCCTCCTAAAGAAAGATTTTAAATTGTATATATTTGCCATTTGGTTAGTTGTTACATATGGACTAATTTGAAGAGTTAATTCTCATTTCATAATTCATATTAAATTTTACAGATCTAATAGTGTATATATATTATATGATGAATATATTGATACCTTATGGAAAGATTTTACACTGTTAAATATAACAAAATAAAATCTAAACCGTAAAATAATTCATCTCAGTTTTAAGTGAAAATATATTGATACCTTGCAATTCAAAAACCATCTATGATGTGCAAATACGGGGTCATTCCCATAAGAAAACACAAAAGCAAGTCAAAAGAAACAAAACTAAAGACAAATAAAAAGATTAACTTAAAACATACTAAACAAAATAAAAAGGGTAAACTATGGGGTGCCTCCCATGAGCGCTAAGTTTAATGTCTTCAGCCAGACGATAGTCCCTGCTTACTGTTGTCTAGAAGATGATGCTCCTGCAGATGGTGGTGGCAACCGGTTGACAATGGACTGCATCAATTCTTCTAAGGCGCCTAGGCGTTTGTCCATTGATTCGTAATTTTTCCGAGCCTCCTTTCTTTGGCCAGCCAACTCTCTCCGAAGGCCCGCTATTTCTTCACTAACTGAGCGGTTTCGTGCTTCACGAAAAATTCTCGGGGCCTCCTCCTCAGCTGCCTCTGAATCAACTATTGGTTCATCTTCGGCCATTGGCTCGGCCTCATACTCTTCTGCAGCAGCTGCTGGTGCTGGAGCTACCTGGGGCATGTGGGAGAGGCTCTTGTTCCATTGGCGAATGCCAAATATGGGAGTAGTAGTGACTGGTTCATCAGCTGCGGTACCCTTGACGCCTTTCTTCCGGAGGATGTAGGAGATTAAGTATGGGAAAGGCAACCCCCATGAATGTGTGGACCCTGCTCCTCCAACGTGCACCCCATTCCAAAATTTGTAAATTTGCCTCCAAATTATGTCGGGAATGGAGTATCAAGCACCTTTATGGAAGGCGTAGAGTGCTTGAAGAAATTGATCCCGCCTCTGACTTTTGTGCCCCAAGGGAAACGCATTACGGTGTAATACGGAGTCCACAAACCAAAGCCGTTGAGGTAGCTTTGATCGGCTGGCGGCATTATGGTGGGCATCGGCATACATCCCTTCGCACATGTCGTCAATAATTTCCGCCACGTAGAAGCTGTCCGGTTGGTCAGCAAGTTGTGCGGCTTCTGGAGGTTGCTCATCATTGCATTGAAGGGCAGCAGCAATGTCGGCCCGTGTTATGTCAATAGCTTTGCCTTGCACTTTCGAAGAGAGGGCAGCTATGTTCCTGCAGTCATGATATAGGTGGACATAAAACTCGATCACCAATTTTCTGTAAGCAGTGGGGGTGACCGGCTTGAAAAGCTTCTTTAGCCCCCGTCGCTTGAACTCGGCGACCGCCCATTGAGTCCCCTCAAGATTTTCAAAGTCTTCGCGAATGGCGAAAGTGGTCTCAAATAGCAGCTCCCGTTCCTCAAAAGTGGGCGGGGGAGAAGTGGCTCGGGTATCAGACCCTCGGGAGGACGAAGCTCGAGTTCTTGGCATGATGAGCGTGATTGGGGACTTTTGTCGAACACCTGGCGTGCACTAGAGATAGGCAAAATTGTAAAACAACACAACTTCGCTCAAAACCCCCTGCAAAAACATACAAACCCAACCACAACAAAGCAATGTGGGTGGATGAACACCCACAATTGCAGAAATATGAGAAAAAAAAAATCTCGTGAAGGTGCTCGTGGTTGGGGTGTTGATGGGAATGGGGAATGGGGTGTAAAGTACTAGAGGTGGTGAAAACGTACCTGGTATGGTTGCCGGAGAAGACAACCGTGTGGTGGTTGTGTGGTAGAAGTGATTGGCAATGGTGGACGAATCAGTTGTGCCGGAGGTGCGTGGACCAAGCGTTGGAGAGGTGTACGGCGCAGTGGGGAGAAGGAAATTTTTGTGGGGGTGGGGGGAAAGTGACCTAAAATAGGTCACGTGGTGTGCTGTCCGAGTGCGATCGATCGCACACCTAGTGCGATCGATCGCACTTGGCCAAGGATCCGCGTGTTTGATTCTGTGATTGCGATCGATCGCACCCAATGTGCGATCGATCGCAATCACAGAATCACCATACATACATACATATATATATATATATATATATTTATATTTTATGCAATTATTATTTTTTTTAATTTTTATTGCATAATGTACAACAACTTCGATTATGATATGATCAAATGTGAGATCAAACTTGAAACAATTGAAATTGAATGTTTGATTAGACATCCAATTGGTCCAACCTAGTGCATTCGTAAGATCGATCGTGATAACATCAAATAATCGAACAAAATTCAAACAAATTAAATGTTCGATCGAACATTTAATTGAACTCTAAGCATTTTCTATTATATTAGTGCATTACTTAAATTGATCGGGATACAATCAATAAAACTTGACATGATTAAATGATCGATCAAACATCCGGTCGATCCTAATGAATTAGTTCGATTGATCGCGATATGATTAAATGATCGATCAAACATCCGGTCGATCCTAATGAATTAGTTCGATTGATCGCGATATGATTAAATGATCGATCAAACATCCGGTCGATCCTAATGAATTAGTTCGATTGATCGCGATATGATTAAATGATCGATCAAACATCCGGTCGATCCTAATGAATTAGTTCGATTGATCGCGATATGATTAAATGATCGATCAAACATCCGGTCGATCCTAATGAATTAGTTCGATTGATCGCGATATGATTAAATGATCGATCAAACATCCGGTCGATCCTAATGAATTAGTTCGATTGATCGCGATATGATTAAATGATCGATCAAACATCCGGTCGATCCTAATGAATTAGTTCGATTGATCGCACGGATATCCTATTAGTGTTATAATTTATTTACTTCATTTTTGATCTATCAAACATCCGATCCGATCGATCCTAATAAACATACAAATTAGTGTCATATTTATTTACTTCATTTTTTATTCTTTTTCACTTCTCTCATTCTATAATTCTAGTGCAATTTTTTCTTTTCTTTTTGAATTTCCCTTTATTGACAAATCAGGGCATCTGTCTCCAACACTAATCTAATATTCAACTGTCCACGTATCAGGCCATTTTTTTATTTTTTTTTTAACAAAAATTTAAAAACAATAACAAAATATCTCAATATATAAAATACTAAAACCTTAATTTTATATTATATTACAACCAAAGCAAAAAAATAAAACACACACACACACATTTTAAAAAATATTAAAATTTAGAGCATCTCCAGTAGTATTTTTAAACTAGCTTTTTAGTTAAATTTAGCTATTTTGTTAACTTTTCTTGCTCCAATAGACACTGTAAAATAGAAGATTTTCCTATTACTGCTACAATGAACTTTCAAGAGCATCTTCAGCAGTAAGATGTATTCTACCTAGTCAAAGCACAATTCTATATTTTAGCTACTAATTTTTTAATACCAACTCCATATTCTTTATTTTATTAAATATTATTTTTTAATCTTTTTTTTTTTTTTTTATTCGGGATTGCTTTTGCATCATCTTGTAAATTGCAATAGAATTGATTCACGTAGGATATCCGTGTGTTATTTTTATTAAATGTTTTTTGGAAGAAATAATAAATAATTAATCATTGTAGTTTACCTAAATTACAAATTTCTTCATATCGTATTAAAGTAACCGTACATTTGATTTTACTTTGTTAAAAGAATAGGGGTATTATAAAAATATAACAAAATAAGTAGACTTTTTGATACAATTTGATAGTTTGACAGGCTACTGTAGTTATTTATATTTTTTTCTTTTTTTTTTTTGTAAATAAAATACCCCAAATATTTAGTTGCACAAAAAAGTTTACCAATAGCTTTTTTGTGAACTAAATTTTGCTGAACTAAAAGTGGTATCTGTCTAATTGTTCACAAAAGAATTTCAGAATTGTCTGAAAGTGGCGGGGGTTCTAAAATTTTGGGCACTGTTTATTGTCTGAAGACCTCCCGCGCGCCACTTTTAGTTCCCCACTCTCACGCTAGCTGTCTCTCACTCTCACTCTCACTCTCACGCTGTCTCTCAATCTCACTCTCTCACTCTCTCGAGCTCACTCTCACTCTCTCCCTCCCTCTCTCTCGAGCTCTCTCTCTCTCTCACTCACTCCACGCAAGTTTCTCTCTCTCCGGCAGCTGTTTCCGGCGCACCTCTCTCACTGCCAGCTCTCACTCCAGTGTTCATCAACTCTCTTGTAGCTCTCTCAGGTATGAGTTTCTCCTAAACCCTTGCAAACCTTAAATGCCTCTCAATCACTCAATAATATCCATGAATTGTGATTTGAAGAAATGGGTAAAGAAAAGGAGCAAGAATGGGTAAAGAAAGTTATCACAATTCTTATGAATTCACACTCTAATAGCTCAAGAATGGGTTAATAATGAATTAGTTTCACAATATTTCTTTACCCATTCTCAAATGAATTAGTTTCACAATATTGCTTCATTTATCATGAAATTGCTTGTAAATGCAAACTCTAATAGCTCAAGAATGGGTAAATAATGAATTAGTTTCACAATATTGCTTCATTTCTCATGAAATTGCTTGTAAATTCAAACTCTAATAGAGGTTCTAGATGGTATGTTTGATTGTCTACTTGTTGCTTTTTACACCATCTTATATTGCTTCATTTCTCATGAACCTCTATATACATTTAATTGGAAGATAGATAGTGGACTATTGGACTTATAGTGGTTGGTTGGTTGATTGTGATAATTTGCACAAATGTTGTGAGATCTTGGATGTTATTTCGTGCTTAAAATTTGAAATTATTGATATTCATTGATGTAAAAAATTATTGATAATTTACTTAAGAAATACAATTTTCATTTCATTTAGGCTAACTTGGTAGTGTTCATCAACCAATAAATCCTTGGTAACAAAGAAACGAAAATTAAGGATCGATGGAAATGTCATATCAACTTGGTGGGATGAGAGTGTAGTTTTAGTATTTCTTAAGTAAATAATATTAATAAACTTTTACAACTCACAAAGATGAAGCAGAAACTTTAAAGCGGCCAACTTATATCAATGTTAGATGACCTTTCATTTAAAAATTGGATGTTAGATGACCTTTCATTTATTGGGCATATATGTTAGATGACCTTTCATTTAGAAAATTAAAAAAAAAATCACTTAAATGAAGCTTTTTTTTTTGTATAAGCTCCTCTGCTACCTCCATTGCCTTTTAGAAATTAGGTGGGTTCGTTTATCTCAACTTATAGAATGTTGTGACAAATTGATGTTTCATATCACAAGTAGAAAATAAAGAATAAAATAAGTTCATAAAACATACTAAGATTTACATTATTCGTCTTAACAAACTTATATTCATGGACGAAAATAATAAGAAACTTAAAAGAGTTGTATATCCCTACGAGAATTTTGAAGGCAGTCAAAAGAATCACAAAAGGAAAAAAGCAAAGTTACTACTTGGGTATTAGAGGACCCTTTAATCTTTATGTACCATGAGAGAGTCCAATTCCCCCCTTTTCTCATTACACAAACAGTCTTTATGTGGCTTTGATCCTTATACACTAGACATGCCCCAACATCATCTTTTTCTTATCTTTCCCCAATAGAAAGATTCTATCTCTCTCTCTCTCTCTCTAGGGTTTGAATCACAAGCCAAACAGGGAGCCACCATGGTGTGCATGTGAAGTTATCACTAGGGATCTTGGTCACCCCTCCTGTTACCTGAGCAAATTACAAAAAGGGTTTGCTTTTCCTATTTTGAAAGATTTGAGTTTAAGATATTACTTTCCACCCTTTTATATATTGGGGAAATTAAGAAGAATCATGACAAGCGTTCGATTGAGTTTTGGGATGTAGCTAGTGGCTACAATCTCCTATCCAGATTGCAGTCCATAGCTATTGTGAGAGGCCCCTAATACCCAATAAATGAAAGGCAATGGAGGTAGCAGAGGAGCTTAGGGCCAAGGCCAAGCAGGAATTGGATGGCTTTGAGAAGTATGGTGAGAGTGTGGTACCTCTTTACAGCTTTGTGGATTATGCTGCTGGTAGAGGTTTTAGTGTTGGTGGTGCAAGTTAATGGATAGAATTATGGCCAATGATTCTGGTTTAGATGAGGAGTCCAAGAGCTTTGTGGTAGCTCTTGGAGAAACGATACTATCGGAATTGCATAGGAGAGAGAGGCTCAAAAGCGGGATCTACGAAAGCATTCTATTTTAGGCAATTGTTTGCTTGAAGAGGACTCAACAATTCTTAAGAGCACACCATACTCTATGTCCTTAGCTGATGTTGGATTAAGTCCCATGATTTCTTTTTCGTATGAGTATGTTTTTTTTTTTTTTTCTAAAGTGTTAACTAAACCGGAGGAAATGGAATTGGATGAAATTAATCTTTGCAATTTTTCTCTTCTCAAACACATCTGTTAGATGACCTTTGATTATATATTTATTTTTCTCTTCTCAAACACATCAAATAATTGAACTGGATTTTGATTAATTTTATGAAATTAATCTTTTGTATAAATAAAGGTTATTGCATATATGTTAGATGACCTTTCATTTAGAAATCATGGCCCTAATATGCATTACAACTTCTTCTTCTTCTTGTTTTCTTCCCTAATCAATACGATTAAAATTCAAAAATAAGGTCCTCTATTTGTGTATAAGGTCCTCTATGTCTGGTGTATAAGGTCCTCTATTTGTGTCCACAGAAGCAGGAAGATGTTCTGCAAACGCCTATCTGCGATCGATCGCATCAGGCCTGCGATCGATCGCAGGGTACTCTGTTTCTCAGTTTCAGCTTCTGATCCTGCGATCGATCCTGCGATCGATCGCAGCATCAGTAGGTTCCTCACATTGGGTGTCTGGTACTGCGATCGATCCTGCGATCGATCGCAGCATCAGTAGGTTCCTCACATTGGGTGTCTGGTACTGCGATCGATCCTGCGATCGATCGCAGCATCAGTAGGTTCCTCACATTGTGTGTCTGGTACTGCGATCGATCCTGCGATCGATCGCAGCATCAGTAGGTTCCTCACATTGGGTGTCTGGTACTGCGATCGATCCTGCGATCGATCGCAGTTTGCTCTGATTCCGATTAGTTAAGTTTAATGGATTAAAGTAAAGTTTAATGGATTAATGGATTAAAGTAAAGTTTATTGGAACTTTGCTCATGTAATTGCTAATATTAGGCTTTAAAATTAGGGTTAAATACGAAAGTGGCCCATGTGTTTTTGAGTTTTTAAAAATGGTAAAATTAGTCCTTGTATTTTTTGACACTTTAAAATCAATCTTTCTATGTATTTTCGTTAGTGGGCTATTTGTCACGTGTCAAAAAAATCAATTGGTCAAATCACGTTGTGTTATGTGTACTATCTCCGCATAATCATTTCCCGACAATAATCAAATACTTCCAAATCAATTTTTCATCTTGTCCCTAGCTCCACATGGATGGGTTTCTTTCACACCTAACCCATCCTCGTTGCCCTAGCATTGCCATTCTTCCCATATTTAGTCAATTTAATCTTACAAATCAAATATTATATTTGTGGACTTATGTTGACTCCACATAAATCAATGGTGGACTACATAAGTCTAATAGTTGATCTCTTGAGTGTGTAAGAGAATATAAGCCAAATATCAAAAACTTATTGACCGCTAACATTTCTCTAAAAAATGTAAAACTGTCATTGAGCTAAACTAGTAAATAAATTACAAATAGAAATTTGTTCTAAACTAGTAACCCACTTCTAGAATATTTTGTTAGGTAACATCGCATTGAGCTAGCATCATTTCGTATATATTTGTTCTAAACTAGTAACCCACTTCTAGAATTCTCTCATTACTCATGCTCCTTTTAAACTTTCCCTCTCTTAATATTTGAGAACAGACCTCCCATTTAATTCTATTAATTCAATTCTTAAGAATCTGATCTTCTAATTCCCTTGTGTGCGTACATGTACGTAACGAATAACCTTTAATAGGGACATCAATATGGATAGGAGTTGGATGCGGGAAAGTACGCGATGTTCAGAGCGATTTCAAAAAGGTGTGGAAGAATTCATGGGAATGGCAGTTAAATCAGTTGATTCACGTGATATGACAAAGTGTCCATGCCGTGATTGTGCAAATCGATATTATTCTCATATTAGCGAGGTGAAGGGTCACTTGTATATGAATGGATTTACTCCGACATACACTAGATGGATATTTCACGGGGAAGATCATTTTAGGGAAAACACTTTTACAAACATGCACACACATACAAGTGAAATGATGGAGGAGGTTGATGCAGTTGAAGAATTGTTAGACGATGTATGTATGGGGACATTTGTTGATGCTAACATCGGAGAATCCTCTACTTCACAGGGCCCCACAACTGATAATCACGAACAAACAAGCTCCTTCTACCAATTTTGGGAAGATGGTTTACGAGAACTTTATCCAGGCTGCAAGAAATTTACACGAATTGCTTTTATACTGAAGATGCTTCATATAAAGGCGTTCTGCAACATGAGTAACAAGGCGTTTGATATGATGATTGACTTGATAAAGACGGCCCTCCCAGATGGAGAGACATTGCCACGCTCGTATAGAGAAGCAATACAGTTTAGGCGACACTTGGGATTCGGTTACGATAAGATACACGCATGCAAGAATGGTTGTGTGCTTTTTTGGAAAGAACATGCAGACAAAGTGGTATGCCCAAAGTGCAACAATTCAAGATGGATTGATGGCAAAGGCAGAAAAAGTAATATTCCTCAAAAGGTCTTACGGTATTTCCCAATAAAATCGAGGTTACAACGGTTGTTTATGACAAAAGAAATGGCCAAGGAAATGCGGTGGCACAAAGAAGGTCGAGAAGATGATGGCAATACTCTCAGACACCCCGCCGATTCTATTGTATGGAAAGAGTTTGATAAAAGACATGAGTGGTTTGCAAGTGATTCCCGCAACGTGCGGCTTGGCTTAGCAAGTGATGGTTTCAACCCATATGGTAATATGAGTACAACATATAGCATATGGGCAGTAATGTTAACGGTGTACAATCTCCCTCCGTGGATTTATGGAATGAAGGCATACGCGTGTACGATGCATCAAAGAAAGAGACATTTCAATTGCATGCGACATTACTATGGACTATAAATGATTTTCCTGCATATGGAAAATTATCTGGGTGGTCTACAATTGGAAAGCTTGCATGTCCAGTATGTAATAAGGATACATCGTTCAGGTATTTGAAGTATGGGCATAAGGTGTGCTTCATGTGTCATCGTCGGTGGCTTCCTCAAGAGCATCCATGGCGCAAAAGAGGAGATTTGTTCGATGGTACAGAGGAGCATAGATTGCAACCTGAAGAATTGTCTGAAAGTCAATTGTTGAAACAGCTAAGAGATGCTGAGGGTTTGCAATTTCGAAAAACAAGCGGGAGAAAGAGAAAGAACACAGATGTTGTGTTGAATTGGAAGAAGAGAAGTATTTTCTTTGAGTTGCCTTACTGGTCAAGCTTGAAACTACGTCATAATTTAGATGTAATGCATATTGAGAAGAACATATGTGAAAGTATCTTAGGTACGTTGATGAATATCGATGGGAAGACCAAGGACACAGTCAAGGCACGAAGAGATTTACAGTTGATGGGTATACGTAAAGAATTGCATGTGCAGCCAAATGGTGAAACTTATAGGATGCCACTTGCGAAGTACACCTTGACAAGAGATGAGAAGAAGAGTTTATGTGAGTGGTTGAAAGGTGTTAAATTTCCTGACGGGTATGCATCTAACATTGGTCGATGTGTGAACAAGCTTCCTGGTAAAATTTCGGGTATGAAAAGCCACGATTGTCATGTCTTCTTACAGCGCTTGCTTCCTGTTGCAATTCGAAATTTCTCTACGTCGGAAATACGAACAACATTGACCGAGTTCAGTACATTTTTTACGCAGTTATGTGCACGGACGTTGAAAGTTGATATCCTAAAACAAATGAAAGTCGACATTGTAACAATTTTATGCAAAATGGAAAAAATATTTCCGCCAGCTTTTTTTGATGTTATGATCCATCTAGCACTTCATTTACCTCGGGAGGCCGAGCTTGCTGGTCCCGTACAAAACCGTTGGATGTATCCGTTCGAAAGAGAACTTGGAAGATATAAGAAGTGGACGCGTAACAAAGCGCGTCCAGAGGGGTCTATTGTCGAGTGTTACTTAGCTGAGGAGAGCTTGACCTTCTGTTCCAGGTACCTTCGGGGGATTGAGACAAGATGGAACCGTGAACGGAGAAATGTTGACGTTGATGTTGTAGAATTGAGCCAGCGCTTGGATGTGTTCTCCCAACGAGTTCGGCCGTTAGGAGCAGCTAAATTAGTAACACTGGATGCTAATGATTTTGCTAGGGCACGATGGTATGTGCTTACCAATTGTAACGAAACGGCCTCATATTTGGAGTAAGTTTAGTAATGGCCTTTGTGTTTTACTTGTTACGACATGTTATAATTGTAGGGTTGATGATCATTTACCAATACGTTTATTTTTCATGCAGTGAACATTATAATATGATCAAAAGAGAAGGCGGCCGTGACATTGATAAAAAGCATGAAGCTAACTTTGAACGTTGGTTCCATAAACGTTTATACAATAGTGGGCGTACTGCAGCCAATGACTCAAAACACTTATATGATCTTGCATGTGGGCCTGATCGTCATGTTCATTCGTATAGAGGTTGCATCGTGAATGGGGTTAGGTATCACACAAAAGAATGTGCAGAAACTCGTACTACTCAGAACAGTGGTGTTTCTGTTTCAGGTGAGGACGAAACCTCAATAACGGAGTATTATGGTGAGTTAAAAAATATTCTAGAGTTACGTTACCCTGGCCAAAATCTCGTGTACTTGTTTGAGTGTGATTGGTGGGACACTGGGAGTGCAACAGGAGTACGAATGGACCAAGGCTTCACGATTGTGAATACTTCTCGTAAATGGTGTGAATCCGACCCGTTCATCTTAGCATGTCAAGCTTCGCAAGTGTTTTACTTGGATGATCCCAAATTGGGTGGTAATTGGAAAGTGGTGCAGAAGTGGATCAATAGAGACATCTATGATATTCCAACAGTACAAAAGGGAGATAATACAGAAGATGACCAAAGACTCAGTGATGACGTATACCAGGAAGGTGAATGTGTTGGGGGTAATATGGTCTTTGTTGATGAAGCGAATGTTGAAGCCTCCACTCAATTACGTAGAGATGATGCGACAATAGCAATTGACGAATTATATATTCAACTTGATGCAAGCATGTTTGCCAACGATAACTTGCCAGACGAGGACCATTATACAAACTTTGATGAGGAAGAGGAGTTATGTAGCGACAACGATATAGACTCTGAACACGAAGAGGACTCTGAACACGAAGAGGACTCTGAACACGAACAATCATCTTCAAGTAACAGTGCTACAGATTCTGAATATGAATCTGATGATGAAATGTGTTGAACACATAAGCTCAAATTTGGTGTAAGTACAAAGTGTATTAGCATATTTAATGAAATTGATGCTCTCTCTCTCTCTCTCTATATATATATATATATATATATATATTGTGGTGTTTTTATTTTTATTTTTTACTAGCATGATTATTGTATGTTTGTCAAAAATATTGAACATGCTATATGGTTATAAATTGACTAATATAATTTTGTGGTTTTTGACTTGTTAGTAGATTGATCATAACAATGACAACAACAGGACGCAAACGTGTTCCAGCAGCACGAGGCCGAGGCCGAGGCCAAGGTCAAGGCCGGGGCCTTATTGACGAGCATGAGAGTCCGACTCTCAATTCTGGGTTTGGTGATACAGATATGCATGTGTCGCCCTCGCCCCCCCTCCTCCTCGAGTCAGTGGATGGGCATCCTTCGCATGAGTCTAATAATCCTATTCACTCAGTGGCAGGATTGGATTCACAGGGAGCCGCCCCTACTGCATCTTGTAAGTTCATGAATTTTATATTTATGAACTGTTATTTTTGTATTATTTTGGTTTGTTATAGACATTTGACAATATACTTTTCCAAATATAACTTACTACGTTACCATGTTTTGCATAACAGCTACCACGTCTGTCAGAAGTGTAAGGGGTAAGGCCAAGTGTAAGAAGTTGAGTGACCATGTACTTAAGCATGGTCCCGTAGTGCTAAACATCCCAAATAGACACCGGGCACCTGTAGGCGAGAATGCATCATGGTTTGCAAGCAAGATTGGGGAGATTATTCGTAACATGTGCGAACTCCATCACGGTGAATGGAAAAAGGTCCCAGCTGAAGAAAAGAGCAAGTTGTTGTTTCATGTTCAGGTATGAATATCAATGTAATGTTTAATAATATGTTTCGTATGGAAAATTAATGTGACACATTTTTTACCATTGTTTTCTTATCTATTATGTATCAGTCAAACTTCGCACTGAATATGGAACGATACGAGCACATCAAAGCTGTTGAAAATAAATTGGGTCGTGCATATGCTAGGCTTCGTTCGAACTTGTATAGGGATCATTACAAGAAATATTTTGACGGCATTGATAAAGACGATGATGAGGGGATTGCCAGGGCTAAGGCTATTGGGAGGGAAAACGTGCCAGCAGGGTATGGTCCTCAACAGTGGAACCTAATATGTGACTCATTTGATGACGGTAAATGGAAGGTAAATATATATTATTATACTGATTAGAATATTCAAATTGATATAATTTGCATGCACTTGAAGACATTTTATGAATAATTGTGTTTTTTTTTTCTTTCCAAATTTCATAGAAAAAGTCTGAACGAAATACCCTAAACGGAAGCAAATTGGAAACAAATCACACAGCTGGGACTTGTTCATTTGTCAATGTCATTTACAAAAAGGTAAGTATCTCGTACCATAATTTAATGAAAGTAACGTTATTTAGTGTAAACTTTGATTATATGTATTATGTGTAGGAACAAGAAACAAAAGTGAAGCCTAATCCTGTTGAACTGTATGAGGTTACCCATACAAGAAAAAAGGATAAACAGTTTGTGAACGACAAATGCAAAAGTCTATATGTAAGTAATTGTTTACGCTCCGATCATTAAGTTGATTAGTGAAGAACATGAATAGTAAACTTGCATGAAGTATATGTTAAACTAAGGCCAACTATGACTTGTGCAGCTTCAAATGCAAGAATTAACAACCAGTGAGGGCTTAGAGGAAGGCAATGTGGAGGGAACAAGTGTGGATGACCGAATGCAAGAAATAGTCACACAAGTACTAGGGGGCCGACGAACTGGGCACGTTAGAGGAATGGGATGCGGTCTTATTCCTACCCCTTTAAGAACTTCATCTCAAGCGTTCACCCAGTTCGACAACCACGATGAGTGTAGGAAAAGACAAGAAGATACTCAAAGCGAGCTTCAACAGACTAGAATTGAACTTCATCAGTACAGAGAGAATTTGCAAGCCAACGTTGAGGAAACGAACAAATTAAAAGCCACTGTTGAGTTCTTAATGTCACGTATTGGAGGGTTAGTGAAACTTTACCTATGCATTAATTTTACAAAAACACACATACTAAGTAATCGTTAAAAAGCTTATTGATCATTATATGAAATTTTATTCTATTAGGTCTGGAGGGAGCTTGCTTGGAGGTGCATCAAGTGAAGCCAACAATTGAGGGAGCTTTGGAATAACTTTATTTAGGATGTACTCTTTGATAGCATGTATTTGTGATATATTTTTTGATACTATGTATTTGGATAGTTGTTGGTACTTTCTATTTGCTAATGTGTATTTGACTATTTGTTGATCGTGATCTGTTTGGTAATGTATATCTGTTGGTACTTTTTATTTGGTTTATATTATATTAAGATATTCGCAAAATTTTTGGTTCAACAACTTTTGAGTTAGTAAATCTCCCTTGACATGGTTATCAAGGTTAAAGAACTTTGAGTAAACAATGCAAGGGAGTAATAATATCTTTCTAAATTTTATTTTTAAGTGTATGCAGGATGACAAGAGTACAAGAAAGTTAAACCGCCCAAGCAGGTTCTCGCTTTAATATATTTCATGAAGAAACACATTTTTAGTATCTCTTTCTCTATCATTTTGGGTTTCATTTTCATTGTCTTTGATATTATATATTGGTTCATTGTGGTAGATTACTCAAATTGCTTATGAGGATGAATTGGCAAGGAAGAGAATGCAGATAAGTACTTTATTTTGGGTTTTGGAATTTTGCTGCCCATGAATTGTAAAACATATATTTAATAGTTTTCTCCCTTGGCAGGTTTGGTTAATGGGGCAGTTCTCACATATTTTTTATGATTTTGATGAGGTTAGTCATTTTGAGTTATGTTTCTTGTGGGCATTTAGATTAGTTTGATTATTTCATATATTAATTGATTCATCAAAGAATGTTGTTGTGTACTTAAACATAAATGCAATGTTTCTTATAGAGGTACTCTACGTGCATTTTATTTGCCCATGCATGGAGTTATGTTTCTCCGGATAAGTTTTCCTGCTGAATTCTTTTAGTGTTGGTTTCTTCATAGTGAACTTTTTTTTTTGGCCTCAATCTTGTTAGGCGCACAATGCTTATCATGGTGTTGGCATTGTCAAATTGATGGGCCGTAGCAGTAGATATATAGCTATGCATGCATCCCTAGCTAGTGGACAAATTGACATATGTTTGATTCATGAGGTACTTATTACTAGCAATTAATTGGATAGTTATCTTTGTGAGCTGTTACTGATTCTACTGATATGCACATATAAGATATCTTTTAATTTGCACGGGCCTCATGGTGTTTTGAGTCATCTGAAATACCTGATTGAGACAAAGGGTTCGGCTGTTATTTGTGTCGCAGAGGGAGCACGGCAGGTGAGTTACGTAAGGAATTCATATTTTCGCTGTTGGGTTGAATACTATTAATTGATCAGGAGATTTCAATTGTGCAGTTCTTTTTTGGCTTCATGAAATACTGTGAAAAACTGCCTGTGTTCATTTCATTGCATTGCATAGATCTTATAACTTCTTCATTATATTTTTCCCCAAGATGAAGAGTAAAATTCAGTATGTTATTGTTTTTTGATGCAGAATTTTATTCAGAAAACTAATGCTAAAGATGCGTCTGGGAACATTGTATTTGGAGATTTCGGTGTCCACATTCAACAAGAGGTTGGTGGTTGTATTTTGACTAATTTCATGTGGTCTTCATCTCTCCATGACTCTTGAGACAAGTTAAGTGGGTTGATAAATAATGAGCTGACTAAAAGTCTAATTTTTAACATCATTGATATGTGTTGCATGGATAAGAATGGACTGCACTTTGGCGTTTTAGTTGTCATTTGTCAGAGTTACAAATATGATATATTTTAAGCCATCAAGATCTTACTCTATTAGTGACTCTTTTTGCTAAGACTAGTCAGTTGCTTTTTTGATGTTCTTTGTGTGAATTGAGAATCACTTGAACTGGAAATCATTAGAAAACGTACTGATGCTGCGATCGATCGCACTCCCAAGTGCGATCGATCCCAAAATTTCGAAAACCTACTGATGCTGCGATCGATCGCACTTGAGTGCGATCGATCGCAGCATCAGTAGGTTTTCGGAAAATTGCGATCGATCTCACTCCAAGTGCGATCGATCTCCAAATTTTGAAAACCTACTGATGCTGCGATCGATCGCACTTGGAGTGCGATCGATCGCAGCATCAGTAGGTTTTCGGAAAATTGCGATCGATCTCAGTCCAAGTGCGATCGATCTCCAAATTTTGAAAACCTACTGATGATGCGATCGATCGCACACTTGTGTGCGATCGATCGCAGTTTTTTTTTTTTTTTTTTTTTTTAAGGACCATTAGGGTCGACAATTGTCGACCCTAATGGTCAACTAATCAGCGTCTACTTCAAAGTGGACGCTGATAGTCAATTTTTTTTTAATATTTTTGGACCATTAGCGTCCACAGTTGTGGACGCTAATGGTCAACTATTAGCGTCGACTAATTCTTTTGTGTACATCATCTTTAGAGTCAAACACATGTATCTTTTAGGGTCGATAAAGTGGACGCTAAAAGTCATCATTAGGGTCGACTCTAAGTGGACGCTGATAGTTAGTTTTTTTTTTAATTTTTTAGGACCATTAGCGTCCACTTTTGTGGACGCTAATGGTTTAACTATCAGCGTCCACTTTTATTTGGACGCTAATAGTTATTATTATTATTTTTTTAAAAGGGATATTAGGGTCCATAAAGTCGACGCTAATGGTTAACTAAAAGTGGACGCTATTGCTTGACTATTAGGGTCGACTTTCGCTCCCGTTTACATCATCTTTAGGGTCCAAACATTGCGACTTTTAGGGGCGATAAAGTGGACGCTAAAAGTGATCATTAGGGTCGACTTTTAAGTGGACCCTGATGATCAGACGTTTGATCATTAGGGTCGGACTATTAGGGTCGACACTTTTAGGGTCGAAAAGTGGACGCTGTTGCCAACAGCGTCCACTTTAGGGTCTTTAGGGGAGACTTAAAGTCGCCCCTAAAGAGCTAATTTCTTGTAGTGTAAGTCACGCTGCATCATTAATGCTCTTCTTTTCTTTTGCTTTGTTATAGGGGCACTGTTGAGGATGCCATTGCCTTTTCTTTTCTTATCACTCACCCTAGCTTGGTTTTGTATAAATTTGGTTGATGAGAGTGTTGTGGTGCGATTTATAGATCAGGGCTTTAAGATAAGGCCTCGTAATTTCGTTGACTGACGAAGGTTTGGAATGGGTGTTGTTATTTTTCTTTTATATTCAACATACAAATATATAATATCATAATAATCATTTATTAATTCGTTTATTTAGTTTCTATCTGATTTACCTTCTTGCAAAATAAGGAAAAAAAAATGGAAGGTGAAGCAATCAACAGACCAGTAGCTAATGCTGAAGATGCTAGCCTTCAGGCTTTATGGCCGCTTTTAGTTAAAATTCAGCCTTCTTTAAGCTCTCTTCTACAAGATTTGGCTAACTGGGACGCAGCTAGGTCTTTACCGGCGCCAAAATTTGACCAATCCAAAGAAACTAGCTCACATGCAAAGACATCACAAGAAGAACCGGAGCAGATAGTGTCAGAGGAGCCAAGTGCTACTGATTGGAGCTGTAAGTGCTCCATCTCTCAATTCATAAAACGTATATCAAGATCAATATGTTCATGTGTCAATATGCTTCATATGGGGGAGGTCTTCAGTGTTTGAACACAATTACCATTATAAATCATCATTATCCATAAGAACAAGAAGATTGATTGATGATAACGTGTGATCACTTTGATAAGATAGAATAGATGCAGGACTCTAATATTCAGCTTAGAGTTTATGATAACGGGTTTGCTACTATTACACAATTATGTTCTTGTTGCTCATATTGAAATCCAGAAGAATTAATGCATTTCTTGATTGAGTTTTTATATGCTGACAATTGATGACCTTAGTAGCTGCTGCATGCTTTCTTTAAATCTTTCTACACATACCACTGGTCAATAGATATATTATCTTGAATGTTATTTGTTGGCCATATTAATACTGTCCATGAGCTGTCAGCTGTGATGTCGATTGAATTTTCTAAGACATGAAGTGCATCCAAGCTTAAGTGATCCCTCAGGTACTTGACTATCAGTAATGACACTCTTGCTAGATTAACGGGTGTGGTCCACTCACTAAAGCAAGAGAAACAGCAAAGGCTACAGAAGGTGACTTAACGATGAATCTCGCTCTCCCTCTCTCCCTGTGCATACTTAGGGCTAAGATCCTGTGCCTTGAGACTTTATGTTTAAGGGTAAACTTGAAAATTAAATAGGGCGTTGTATTACATTAATTAATTCTTAAGTTTTCTCAAAGCCTTCTTTCTCTTAAGAATATTGTTTTACTGTAGCTGCAAGGTCATGGGAGGACACTAATAGAGCTATGGAATCTCATGGACACACTAGTTGATGAGCAAAAGGGATTTGAACATGTAACTAGCTTAATTTCTTCCTCGCTTAATGAGGTGTCAAGTCAAGGATGCCTTGCTTTAGATTTTCTTGCTTTAAAAACCTAACACACTTGCTGCAAATATTTAAGGTTATGAGATGAAGTAGTTCATCCAACATCTTTGCGTGCTTCCAAGTGTCATGCTTTTTCACCAAAATTTGTAACTAATACATTTTTTGTTTTTTAAAATTCTTGGGGAATATATATATATATATATATATACTAGATGAATGCGCCATGTATGGTCCCCTCGTTCGAGCTTGCTTAATTAGTAGGTGATTGGCCGGCTGCTAAGGCTTTTCTTGAGAAATTCCCAACGTATGTTTGAGCTTCCATAACGATAAATGAAACGAGAGCACTTCACATTGCGGTGGCTCATCAACACACCAGTTTTATAAAGAAATTGTTGAAATTGATGGGACCGGAGGACTTGGAATTGCAAACCAATTATGGATTTACGGCCCTTCACTTTGCTGCCCAAGTAGGAAACGTCAAAATTGCTGAGGAGCTGGTGAAAATCCACAATAAGGCGGTAGCGGTCTCTAATAACAACGGAGACGCACCACTCATTCTTGCAGCTTATCTTGGACATACAAGCATGGTCTCGTATCTGTTCTCTCTGAGTAGTACTCCTCTTGAACAGTTGAATGATACAAAACGCATTGAGCTCCAATATTATACTATCCGCAGTGATATGTATGGTAAGCACTACAACTGACTATAACTTTGTTTGATACATTTGATGCAGTTACACAAGTTGGATGGAGTTACCACTTTTATTGCAATATTAACGACCATATACTATAAGCATTATTTCTTAACCCACCTTTGGACAATCATCAAATTAATGTGCCGTTTCTATATATGGACAGATATAGCAAATGCCGACACAGAATGCTGGTGGGAAGCGTTGGAAACATTGGCCAAGAAACCATTCTCAATTGGCAGCGAAAGAGAGCTATCATTCTGGAAAAGTCTCCTGAAATTAATATTCATATTAGTTTCCCTCCAACCCAAACTTCTTTAATTGAAAAGATATATACGACATTTCCCAAGAAGTTCTTTTATTACATTCATCATAACTTGATGACAATCTTACTCAAATTACCTTGGAAGTCTCTTCGTTGGATTGGAAGAGATGGAGTGATAAATCACACAATGGATAGTAGGTGCACTTGTGATGTTTTGTAAAATTTGAAAGAAACTGTAAGAGTGTAAATAACATCTAACTAAGCATAATTAGGTATGAAAATACATAAAAATTGGAGTTAAAGATGGGGTTTAGTTCATTATCACAATAATAGAATCTTTCCAAGTGAAACCTCTAAGAAAGCCCCTCCCCCCAGAAAAAAATAGGACCTAGAATTTATCATTCATCCTCAAATAGGGCCCTCCCACGCTGCATGGTTCTAGAATTTTTTTTATAAAGCTGTGTGCTCAAGAATAATTATTCATAATTATTTCCAGTAGAATATTTATGATGTTATATCATGTAGTAGCGTCTCGAAGAAACTCCATATATTTTTCATGCCGGGTGTTACAGAAAAGAATAACAACAAATATAATAATGACAATGAAAAAGAGAACAATAAAAAAATAAAAAATAAAACAATGGTTATAGACGAATTTATTAAATTCAAACAACTCTTGATTTCTGCCCGGCCTATAGTGATGGTTAGGTGGATTGAATTAAACCAACGTTAAACAAGAAAAAATAGTCCTAAAATACTAATTGTAATAGATTTGGCCACCTTAAAACCATTTTATATATTAAATTTGGTTCTTTTATTCAACATACTTTTTATTAACTATTATTAGTGAAATGTTTGAATAATATTGAACTTATATACCAAGTACGAAGCTTCTCGAAATTTTTGGCCTATTTAAAATGTTAAATTTTGGTTACTGGAGAGGTAATACTATTATTTTTAGTACAATATTAAACAAGTTTTTTCTTAAGCACAATGCTTATTATTGTAATTGGATTATTTTGGCTTAAGTACGTTCTTTTAGCTTCTTAACTATTCATTTTTCAATTCTCACCCTAAGTTTCAATGACAACATTATAATTTAATTTCAAAAATAATTTTGCAAAAAAGTCTTAGAAATGAATAGCAAACAATATAATTAATAATAATGAAAAAAAGAAAAGAAAAAAGAAACGTTATAAAGGAATTTATTAAATTCATTCAACTGATTTATGCCCTATAGTTATAGTTGAGTGGACTGAATTAAACCAACACTAAAAAATGATAATTGGAAAAGATATAGCTACCTTAAAATAGTTTTATATATAATCCAACCCAACACTGACCACGAAAGAATACCCAGAGAGCATTTCGCTCTCTTCTCTCTCCTCTAGAAATCCCCCAAGCCTTCCCTCGACCGCCATGGAGCTCTGCTTCCTCCTCCTCCCCTTTTTCCTTATATTTCCATTTGCCTCCCTCCCCCTTCTTTTCTTGCCTCTACAGAGGCCAAAAATGTTTCTTTGGAGATCCTATCTGCTCCTTAGAGGCCTTATCTAACGCTTTAGGCGTTTTATCTCTGTCCAATAATTGCAACGCCCCATCCTCCATCCCAAAACCTCCAACCACCACCATCATCAGTCACTCCATGTATGGGTTTTGCACTTTTCTTGAAATTTCTAGATCTATTTTTTTTCAAAATCAGATCTATGATTTTCAGGATGTCTCTGAAGCACACGCGCCATTCCACTGGGTTCCTAGCTGTTTCCTCCTTCATCTACCAATAGTGTCTCCTCCATCCGGCCACCACAAGCTGGAGCGTGTTCAACACGCGCCTACATATAGATCTTACTCGTAGGCTTGTGTCCCCCACGCGCCGGCGTGTGAAACCTCTTCCCCACTGCTCCATCACCACCCATCACCTTCGCTGGTCTTCGTGGCCCCGTGCGTCTCTGGCACCTCCGACGTTGCTGTTGTTTCGACATTTTACTCTGCTTTATATCTTGTTTTTCCATTTTGTTTTGTTGTGTTTTTTGTTTAACTCTATCCGGTTAGGTTTTAGATTTTTCATAAGTGAAGTGGATTTTTTTTTTTCATTTTCTTTTTGGAAACCTTTTTTTTCACGATTACTTTTCATCTAAATCGCCATGGCTTTTTCGGAAGACTGTTTAGATGTTTGAATGGGGTATTCGTACTCCTGATGGCACTATCCATCAGATTGCCCTGCGGCAAGGGTTTTCTCAGGCTGCATTCGCAGATGCTATCCATCTTCACCTGCTTTAAGGAGTTTGTAGTCCGTCCAGATTGGGTTAATATGTCTAAGCTTGTTAGCTTTATGTGTCTGTCCTGTAACTTTTCTCTTCTTTAATGGATGTTCGTTTGTTACTAAAAAAAAAATAATAATAATAATTTTATATATTAACTTTTTATTTTTTATTTTTTAACCTAATATTTACTAACCATTGTTAGTGAAATCGTTTCACTGCTATTAAACGTATATGCACCCAATTGTGAAACTGTTAGAAAGTTTTGGCCTATTTGACAATGTTAGTAACCCTAAAACTAATTAAATTTTAAATTTTGGTTATTAGGGAGGTAATGCTATTCTTTTTAGTGCATCAATTAATAGTTTTTTTCTTTAGTGGTGCTGCTTATTGTTGTCAAGGCTTAATTGTATTAAGAAAGTTATTTTCTAGCTGAACGTACTATTAATTTTCCAATTTTGAAAGTTCTTTTCGAAGACTACATTCAAATTTAAATTCAACTGTTTCGTACTATACTTCTCTTTTGATATCAGCATGTATAGATCGAAGAAAATAAAAATGTAAAAAATATCAATAATTAAATTCACAGAGAACTGAATCCCTATTGTAAAAAAAATATATATATATATATCATGGACGACTGTCTACATGCATCTATGAGGCAGCAAGAATGATACTTCTGTGAATAGAATAAAAAAAAAAAAACTAAAAAATCATACTTCTATTTCATTTGTAAGATTAAAGAAAAATCATCATTTATAAATGGTACATTTGGGCTACTCTTCATCAAACCCCTTAAAATTAGTTTTGGGATACAATAAAACTATGAATTTACACCGAGGTAAAATTCAGGTGAAACTAGAATATAATTCATAACCGAACAAGGAAACATTTGCTAATTGATTGGAGAAAAGGGTTATAAGAAAGGATCCTTGCAATTCTTGATCCAAAAGGAAGAGAGAATGGCCGATCTTAAAAAAATACAAAAGTAAATCGAAAAAGGGGTGGGCTCTCAGCAATAGACCCAAAGCAAACAATATAGTGCGAAAATAAGAATAAACGGTAGGAAATGGGGCAAATAAGTGTCCCGGTCCTCTGGAATTGGCCACATAAACCGGTAATAGAAGTAAACGGGGAACAAATTAAGGCGAACTTATCTGAACTTCCACTTGGAAACTGCAACAATTACCAGTAAAAGCATTGTCAAAGTCCGATGCAGGGATGGTAGAATAGAGAGGCACCAGCACAGATTCAGTTATAAAAGTCTTTGCATAAAGATCAAACAACTAAAGAGACAGAAGACAGTAACCTAAACAACACAAAAGCAGCAAATAACAAGAACAACTGCAAAACACTAACACCGCTCGAGAAAACCTTGTTTCCAAGTTTTAACTTAGTTCCATTTGGACGTGCCATTTATCAGTTCAAATGGAAGTCAGATTTCTGCATAATTCTAGAATCTGAAATCTTTCTTAAAGATCAAGTTTTCCCAAGTTTATTTAAGAGCTTTTAGAGCACGTTTTTGAAGAGATTGGAGGCAATATTTTTAGAGAACAAAGAGCATTTTCCTTCCTGTGCAAAGTGAGAAAGTTAAGATTTTTGTGCTTTCAATTGCTACTCTTGGAGCATTTGCTGTGAACTACTACCGTTCATCAACAACCATAGAATTTTATCGGAGTTCCAGTAAAGAAGATAGAAGAATTTTCTAAAGGTTCTAGGAGAACTATTGCGGTAGTGGACAAGGGAGTGACTTGTCTATGGGTGTGTCAACTACAATAAGTCATGTAAATGTGAACAACTTGTAATTTTCATTCTTTTATAGTTGATTGATTCTTGGCTTTGGTTGCTTGGAATAGTTTTACTTTCGAAGAGTTTTCAAAAAAAATTCACTTTGTCACCAAAATCCCTGTATTGATTGTGTGGCGATTGAAGTTTTATGATTTGTCTTTATTTCACAGCTGAAGAATTTTAATTCTCTATTATGATGCATAATTGAGTGTTGATATGGTTGATAATTTTAAAATGAGAGGTGTTACAAATCAATCTTTTTCTCATATATTGTCCATCTCTTTTCCAAATCTACCATTAAATCTGTGAGACCTAAGTCCCACAAATTCAAGGAGGGGCCCATCTCTCTCTTTTATTTGTTGTTGTAACAAACTTCTTCATAGAGAACAAAACAGCCCCCACTAGGAGGGAAGAGGGGGAGGTGGATATTTGCCACTACAAATAGGGAAGGAGGGGGGGAGGGGGGTGGGGAATGCAACCCGAGATAATTTTTGCCGCGGCTCAATATGCCACATGATAGGCACAGAAGTTTGTACTTCTGTGAATTTTTCTAGCCTTCCAAAGAGAGGAGGCTGAGATAAAGGAAGTAGAATAAGAAATTAGATAAACTGTTGTATAGAGACGAACAAGATATGGGCAAAAGATGATAATCAAACATTTTTCTTTTTTAATTATGCATTATCTTGTGAACACCTATTCAACCCTAGCCTCTTAATTATTGTTGGAGTCTAATTTATTATTTTTCATAAAGGTCGAAAGAGCATGGTGATGATGTGATGAGGGGTCATGCCTATTTTTAGTAAGGGTTAAGCCTAATTTTTAAGGCTCAAAATACAACTTTATAAAATAAATTAAAAGAAAATTTGAAAAACTAGGAAAGCCATAGCCCCTCTGTCTATTAATAGTTCCGTTACTTATGACACATGTTATATTCAAATAAAAATGATTGAAAATAACAGATTTCTAAATGAGTTGGGCAACTACTCCTGCTTTAAATCTGTCTCGTACCTACAAAATGTCAAAAAGTCAAATGATGTCTAGTGGTTATATTTATTTATCTCCCACTCTTTACTCAAACTATAGACCTTTTATCTATTTAGTGATCTGGACGTTTTTAGATAGGAGTTGGTTATTTATAGAGAAATTATATATCAGAACGTTATATTAAAAAAAAAAAAAAGAAGTCAAAACGTCATATATAACTATATATGGAGGGCTAGTATAGTTCTGAACTTATTGACTTGATTTGTTGTGAATTTATGTTGATTCTAGAAACTTGAAATGCTTACAACTGGCTTTGCAGACATAATTTCGGCTAATCTTAAAATATTAGTGCGTCACATTAATGCATGCATACATGATTACAAAATGTTGTTGGAAAACAGAAATATTGTCTATGGTGTCATTAAATATATAATAGCGGTAATTAGCGTTTTTTTGGCGTCCTTTTTATGGTGTCATTTCCTTCGGTTTTGTAAATGACGCAAGCCATTTTACGTCTTATAGACAAAAATTTCACCCTTTAGGGTTAAAAGACGTCATTAGTACGTTCAAGCGTGTGCATTTTATAATTTCTCATTCTTCTATACTACTATAAATTGATTTTTTAGGTTGGCGTTGCCAGACTGGTTTAATATTTAAGGTACTTAAAAGGGTTTCCAATTCTTCATCAAATTTTTTGTGTTGAATCATTTATTGTTTTTATAATATTTAATGGTTGATTGTAAGGTGATGAAATTTTAAATTCCACATTTATTTTTATTTACACCTATTCAAACCCCATCTAGATGTTAGAAGTCGTTCGGCTATAATTTTCAGAGAAACTTGTAATGCTTACAACTGGCTTGAAGACATTATTTGGGTTGATACATTACAAAATTATAGAGTTTGACATGACTTTATCAATATTATTGACGTCAATCTCACACAAAAGAATATTGTTTGCCTTATATGGTCAAGTGGCCAGCTTCTTGCAATTTGCTTTTCGTATTAAACTAAATTATTTAGTTGACTAACTTTTTAATTTTTTGTTCTATTCATTTGTGCTGATCAAGATATAATGGTGAACATTGCTTTATAAATCTGGTGGTGGACTTCGTATTCAAACGCTCCAGTGAGGTTAGAATCAAAAACTCCTTTCCCTTCACAAAAAATCCGTTCCCTTTGTGAAGTTAAATTCAGTATGGTTAGCTAGAATTTCAATATATATATATATAAAGTTTACGATGTCAGTGTGGTTGCGACTGTTCACCGTTTTCATGACTTGTTAAAGTCAGAAAGAGGAAGCTGAACCAAAAAAAAAAAAATTGTAACTCGACAGCGAGGGTAGGCAACGAGGGCATGGGGACAGATCTACCTAAGTTAAAAAAAAAAATTAAGGGGTTGAGAGGGGGCAAATCGAACCCCCTTATAACTCCTCCTCTAGCGTGCATAAGCCCAAAATCCCCTACGCATTTAAAGCATGTTTAAGGTTCACTACAAAAAAACATGAGTTTTTTGACGTGGCAAACAGTAACTTAGGTTTGCCACGTCAAAAACTTTTCACGTGTCTAAGTAAGCACGTCAAAAAATTTTTTGTTGACGTGTATTTTTTTACACGTTAAAAGTTTTTTGACGTGTGAAATTCACACGTCAAAAGTTTTTGACGTGTGTAATCGACACGTCAAAAACTTTTGACGTGTCAACTTGACACGTCAAAAAGTTTTGACGTGTAAATTTCACACGTCAAAAACTTTTGACGTGTCGATTCCACACGTCAAAAAACTTTTTTAAATAAAAAAAAAATTAACAATAATTTTGATATAAACAAATATGCATAAAAAATTGGCATAAAAAATTTATATTTATTGTCATTAGTATAAATTTATATTTATTGTCATTAGTATAAATTATAGTTTATTATCATTAGTATATATGTATGCATGCGTAAATTGATCAGTCTATTAATATTAATATGATAGCTACACATATTATTTTTCTAAAAATATATAAAACACACTCGATGCATTTATTTTATAAGACCTGCAAAACTCATATGAACTCGACAAACACAATATATGCGGCCGGTTAGTTGATACATTTAATTATATATCTATACATCTAGAATATATGGGGGTTTTTTTTTTTATTCTCTAATTGATTTTAATTGGAGAGAATAAATATATATATATATATATGATAGAGTAAATACTATTTTAATAACATTTAAATAAATAAAATTTTATGAAAATAGTTTAAATAAGATAATATATATATATATATTATATAAGTTTTTGACGTGCCATGTTTGGCACGTCAAAAACTTTTGACGTGTCATGCATGGCACGTCAAAAAATTATATTAATTGTATATATATATATATACGTGTATATATATATATATATATATATATCAAAAAATAATTTTAATTATGATATACAAAAATATGTAATAAACAACACTTAATGTTAATTGGCATAGAAAATTAATTTTGATTGGATAGGAAAATTATATATAGTTTATCATATTAGTATAAATGAAGTTGGTATATATATATATATATATATATATATATATATATATATATATATATATATATATATATTGTATGCTTAAATCGATCAGTCTATTAATATTAATATGATAGCTACACATATTATTTTTCTAAAAATATATAAAACATACTCGATGCATTTATTTTATAATACCCGCAAACCTCACATGAACTCAATCGGCCAACACAACATATGTTGTCGGTCAGTTGATACGCCTAATTATCTATACGTCTAGAATACTAATTTATTTAAATCTCTAGTTATTTGTAATTGGATAGAGTAAATATATG
>CP125818.1:3952538-3965038 GCA_036287905.1 Corylus americana | reverse complement strand
CACAACATATGCGGTCGGTTAATTGAAACATCTAATTATTTATACGTTTAGAATATTAATTTATTTATTTATTTTCTAATTAATTTTAATTGGACAGAATGAATAATGTGTTATATAAGAGGAAAAAATGATATGGTAAAAGAAATATAATTTTAATAGAAATAAGATTTAATTGTATAATTTTAATTAAAATTAAATAAAATTATATGTGGCATATATGTGGATACTCTTGACGTGCCATGTGGCACGTTAAGAACCTTTTTGACGTGCCACATGTGGCACGTCAATAAGGTTCTTGACGTGCCAGTATGGCACGTCAAAAACATCCTCGGGAAGGTCCCCTTTTTCCTGCGCAGGACAGAGCTTGCACGTCGCATCTCTCTGCAAAATTTTCTTCTTTTTGTCTTTCTTTTTTTTTCTTTTCCGCAAACCTGCGTCTTCTTCCTCCCTCCCATTTCTTTCTCTCCCCGCGCGCGCCCAAGGACTCCTCCGCCTGCAAAATTCTTCCGCCATTTGTTTTTTCTCCTTCAACCCAGCCCGACGTCGCGCGCCTCTACAGCATTTGTAGAACCCCGGCCATTTCTCGTTTTTTTCCCGTGGTGTTCTCTCTCTCGGTGGCTCTCTCTCTCGCCGGCGCACGTCACCGCCGTTACTCCCTCCGGCGACCACAACCTCAAGCTCCGAAGGCTCTCTCACGCTCTCACTCGTTCTCCTACTCGAAAATCAGGTATATATATGGGTTTATATATATATATATACACAGAGATTTATATATGGGTTGGGTTTATATATGGGTTGGGTTTATATATATATATATATATATAATCTGCAGATTATATGGGTTGGGTTTATATATATTTGCAGCTTTTATATATATATATATATAATCTGCAAATATATATATACCGTTTAGAATATGTATAAATTAATTATATATATATAAATTAATTTATTTAATATATAATTAAATAAAGTATATAAAAAATGTAATTTACAATGTAAATTAATTTTATAGGTTAAGTAATTATTTTATTTGCTTAAAATATATGTTTTGTAATATATTTGAATAGTTTGACATGTTTGGTTTGTATATGGTGAGAATATTGTTTAATGTATTTGCATGCATGCATGTACAATTACGTACCTTGGTAGTTTGAAATTATAAGATGAAAAAATTTTTGCATTTGGATGTAGACCCATATTTTGTGTAGGTTTTGATTAACAACGACATATCTATTTCTATCGATTCGTATGTGAATGGTTTAGTAAACGAAAAAAAAGAAAACCAACATTTAACCTAACTAGCTATATGTAGTTTATTTAGGGTGCCCATATGTAATTTACTTAGGTTTTGCATATTAAGATTATGTAGATGTTATAATTAAAAGTCAATTTATGTGTTTGTTTATTAAGAGTGAAAGTAAAAAAATTGAAACGATGTAGTTAAAGAACCACAAAAAATAAAAGAACATCTAAGTAACTAATTTAGATTTATTTTATTCAGTTGGGGTCCCATTATTTAAAGCTATGGACAAGAGTTGGATGACAAAGTCTAGGGGTACAAGGGAATACAGAGATGGGTGTAGATCATTCGTGGACTTTGCAGTTAGGAACTGCACAATCCCTGATGGAAAAATTCACTGCCCCTGTAAGGTGTGTCGTAATAAGCAGCGCCACCCGCCGGATTTGGTATTTGACCATTTGACAGGGGGTAAGGGAATAATGATTGCATACAGAACCTGGTATTATCACGGGGAGAGGCCTGTCCGGGATCCTGTTGCAGTCTCTTCGTCGTCTACCATGAACACGGATCAGGGTTTAGGCGCAGCACAGGGTGAAAACATGCGGTCAATGTTGCGTGATTTATTCGGCATGCACGATGTCATGGAAGACAATTGTGAGCCTGAAGTTGCGGTGCAGAGGAATGAAGAAACTGTGAATGAAGAAGCCGACGACAGTGACATAGTAAAGTACAGTAACTTGCTTAAGAAGGCAGAGAAGCCACTTCATGATGGGACGAAACATAGCAAGCTTAGCGCTACTGTACATCTGTACAACTTAAAGTGTGTTGGCGGACTTAGTAACACAATATTTTCATCTTTTCTTGAGTTCATCAATCAGTTGTTGCCTCCTAGTGATGAAGCTTTGCCGGTTAATACATATGAGGCAAAAAAGTTTCTAAGGGACATGGGCCTCGGGTATGAGAAGATCCCGGCGTGTCCTAATAATTGTATGATATTTTGGAAGAACAATAAGGATTTGGATACATGTGCTGTTTGTGGAGTATCTAAGTGGAAGGATGACATTCAGTTGGATGAGGATGGGCAACCCATATCATCGAGTAAGAAACGGCCGGTGAAGGTGTTGCGGTGGTTTCCACTTATACCACGACTACAGAGATTGTTTATGTCAGAGCATACTGCTCCTTACATGAGGTGGCATGCAGAAGGCCGGACTAAGGACGGTGTATTGAGGCATCCGGCCGATGGTGAAGCGTGGAGGGCATTTGATAATTTGCATCCAGACTTCTCGGCGGACAGCAGGAACGTCAGGCTTGGTCTAACCTCGGATGGATTTAATCCATTCGGAAACATGAGCACATCCCACAGCACTTGGCCTGTAATGCTTGTACCGTACAACTTGCCTCCTTGGACGTGCATGAAACAAACTTCATTTATACTATCGCTGATAATCCCGGGCCCAAAGTCATCTGGAATGGATCTAGATGTCTACCTACAACCCTTAATTGAGGAGTTACAAGAATTGTGGACTGTAGGTGTGCGCAGATTTGACGTGTCCAAAAAAAAGAATTTTGTGCTACGAGCCCAGTTGATGTGGACAATTAATGACTTCCCGGCATACGCAGATTTGTCTGGGTGGCCTAACAGGGGTGAGAAGGCATGTCCCTGCTGTATGTACTCGACGAGGTCCAGGCGGTTAAAACACGGCAGAAAATTTTGTTATATGGGGCACAGGCGATACTTGCCTATTGATCATCCGTGGAGGAGAAATAGAATAACATTTGACGGCAAACAAGAATTTGAATGTGCCCCAGATGTGCCAAGTGGAGATGAAATTCTTAGACAATTGCAAGATATGGCATATGGAGATGAGAATGCCGGTAAGGCAAGGGCGGATAAGAAGAAAAAAGACAAGAAACGGAAGAAGAGTGGGGCGACAGAAAGAGAAGGCGATACTGCCAACGTATTGTGGAAGAAGAAAAGTGTTTTCTTTAGATTGCCGTATTGGAAAGATAATCTATTGCGGCACAATCTTGATGTCATGCACATTGAGAAAAATGTGATGGACAACATTCTTGGTACAATACTGGACATTCCGAAGAAAACAAAGGACAACATCCAAGCCCGCACAGACTTGCAAGAAATGGGGTTGAGACATACACTTCATCCGTACATAGGCGAGGATGGTAAAACATATATGCCCGCAGCTTGTCACACGATGTCTAAGGAAGAGAAAACTCAGTTTTTGAAAGTGCTTCGAAATGTAAGGGTGCCGGACGGATATGCCTCTAATATTTCTCGATGTGTACGCCTTAGTGATTGTACGATATTCGGGTTGAAGAGCCATGATAGTCACGTAATTATGCAACAACTTCTCCCTATTGCATTGCGTGGATCATTGCCAGGAAACGTGGTAAGACCACTTGTCGGGATTTCTGCATTCTTCAGGGGCATATGTTCAACGTCATTGACACGAGATGATATGGACCGATTAGAGGGTGACATTTATATTACTTTGTGCCAGATGGAAAGGGTCTTTCCCCCAAGCTTTTTTACTGTGATGGTTCACTTGGTCGTGCATCTTGTCCGTGAATGCCGACTTGGTGGACCGGTACAATATAGGTGGATGTATCCGGCAGAGAGGTAAAATAGCTTTACTAATATTCATATTTATGAAATTTTATTTTATATGAAATCGTCACTAACTATAATGAATGAATTATGATCATATGTAGAAGCCTTGGGGTGTTCAAATCTAATGTCCGCAATAAAGCGGCTCCTGAGGGATGCATTGCGGAGGGCTACATAGCAACGGAGTTGGTTGCGTTCTGCTCAAGGTATCTAGACCACGCACCAACATTTCACAATAGGACTGTAAGAAACCCAGATGGTTCAAAGGGGGCGGGAACACGAGTTATCCTCGACCGTGTCACATTGACACAAATTCACCGATACATTATTTTTAACTCGGATGAGTTCCTTCAACTACGGACGTAAGTCGTGTTAGTAGTGTATACAAATTTAATATCACCTTGAACCCTTAGTTGTGAATTATAATATAATTGAAACGTTGTATTGTAGGGTGCACATGGATACACTTAGGCGTTCATGCAGTAGGGGGCGAACGACGGAGGATCAGTTTGAAACCCAACATCATGCGCTATTCTCCGATTGGTACCGTGACTACGTAAGACTACCGTGACGTTTAACTGTTACTGACCCATTATATTTAGTTATTGATTCATAACAACTAAAGAAACTTTCTTATGGTCAATTTTTACGTATGTGCTTACAGGTCGATCGATTGGACGATCGACAAAGGAAGGAATTAGGTCACAAACTGGTAATGCATTGTAGAGGGCCGAAGGCCACAGCGACTAGATATAACAGATATGTGATTAATGGAAAGCTGTTTCGCACTATTGCATGCGATGCTGGAAAAAGGACCCAGAATAGCGGGGTGTGCGTGCCAACAGTTGATGGTGAAACGTACTATGGGAAGTTGACGGAAATAATTGAGGTGGAGTACTTCGACAGGACTAGGTATGTTTTGTTCAAGTGCGATTGGGCGGATAACACGAGGGACAGGGGGTACAAAGTTGACGAGTATGGCATACTGCTTGTCAGCTTCAAAAACCTTGTCCATCGGGGCCAGGAAATTACTGATGAGCCGTATGTGCTAACGTCACAAGTTGACCAAGTCTTTTACGTCCAAGATGAAAGGGACCCTGATTGGGCTTGTGTTGTAAGAACTAAACCTAGGAACGTATACGACGTTGGACAAGGTGAAGGTTCTGATGATGAGAGTGTCAGCTACCACGAGTGTGAGCCGCTCCTATTGACCAGCGGTAATGAAGTGGATCCCCAGGATGACATTGACTACATCCGACAAGACTTAGATCCGTATGTGATTTAAAAAAATTTAAAACTTTAATAATATATATCGTTCACATTTATTTTGACGTATTTAATGTTATTTCTTTCTACATTGATTGGTTATATTGGTAACTTTTTTATCTATTATATACATAATTAATTGAGTATAATATTATGTGTTTTGCAGGTTGACATGAGTACGCGGGGGAAGGGTAGACGACGACGGTCCTCACAGATAGACGACCAGGGGTATAGACCATTACTCCCTGAGCATGGGGAAGGGTCTCAGCCGGTTCCATATGATCTTGGTACTCCATATCCCACTATGAGCGAGCTGGGTGTATGTGCACATGGTGAGGTAGAGATGATGTTTCCCCATGAGTTGAACACGGGTATACCATACAGTGAGCCATCGCAGCCAGATGATAGCGAGACACAATACTATGGGGAGCATGCGGATGATGGCTCAGGTGACTTGGAGGCCGAAGATCCTCCAGAAGTGTTGAGCGTTCGACAACTCCGGACAATAAGTAAGTAGTAATTTGAATTTGAGTAGTAATTTGAATATGTTTAAAAAACTCAGTTTGAATATGTATAAAATTTATGTAGTAATTCATTAAATTTGAAATAAATAAATTTTGCAATTATTAATGTGTTAGGTACCAGGGGAGACGGGAGCACCCAATTTCAGGTGGTGGACATCCCACCATCGAACAAGAAGTGGGAGGTCCCCCTTGGCCAAAAAATTGTCTGCGAGTACAATAAAGCATGGCAGCCCGTAGGATTTAGCGGGATGAAATTCAGAAGGGAGGCCGGGAACGTCATAAGGGCAGGGACTTATGTTAAGCTCCGGGATGAATGGGAGCATGTACATCCTCGTGCGAAGGAAGATATATGGGACACCCTTATGGTATGGTTACATTTTTCCTCATATTTTAGCAGATGTATTTCAATATTTTAAACATTAAAGTGTGCAATTATACGCCTAATTTGTTTGATTTATATATGCAGACTCAGTTCTACATGCCGCCTGAGTACAATATTGAGGCGATTAAAAGGGATGCCTTCAAAGATATGGGCACAAAGCTGAAGAGTTGGAGACACTCTGTAAAAAAATCATTAAAAATTCAAGCGGGTGATACTCCAGACTCAGTGAAGGCGAGAATGGGTGAAGATGCCGTTAGGAGATACGACCCAGTGGACTTGAATGTCTTGTTGGCGAGATGGTGCGACCCGAAAAATCAGGTACGTCAGGAGTGTTTTCAGCAATTACGAGCTTCAAAACATTCTATGAATGACATATGTAGAAGTTAATTTTTAAAGAAAAATTAAGAAGACAAAATTAAAGAAAAATTGGCTAGTGGAATTAATTGTAGTTTCATTTATTCTAATTGGGTTAGGCCTGACATTTTAAGACCTATATACATGTAGGAGTATGCTGCCAAGATGAAAGAATTGCGAGCAAAAAACAAGGAGCCTCACTGCACTGGGTCGATGAGCTATGCTAGAGTGACACATCAAGAGGTACTTATATATATATATATAATCGGTTGTTTTAAGTAAAAAACACGTCTTAATTTTTTTTTGTATGCAGACCATAGACGCGGGGGGCACTCCTCCAACTCGAGCGGAAAGTTACATCAAGACTCACACATACAAGGAAGGTGGCTATCCGAATGACGTGGTCAGAGAAAGATGTGTAAGTACTCAAGCATAGATATTTTGATAAATTATTTATGATTAACGTTCCTTATACGAGATACTAACATATTTTTTAATGTACAGGAGAGGATGATGGAATTGGCGCCTACTGACCCGGCAAATACTGATACCGTGACAGAAGGGACGGTACGGTGGACACCTAATGACGCGTATGCTCAAGCGCTTGGAAATAAGCCGGAGTATGCTGGTAGGGTCCGCCAGCTGGGCCCGAATGTGCTGCCGGTGCGGGGCAGCATACATTCATACTATACACCGTCCCAGACACGGTCTCAAAATTCTTGGAGCTCATCGTTCTCACAGATGACAGATAGAATCAGAGAACTTGAAGATGAGCGGGCAGCACAAAAAAGTGCAATGGATGAGATGGCGAGGCAGATTGAAGTACAAAAAGCCCAGATAGCAGAGAAAGATGAAATGTTTGAGGCTCGTTTCCGCCAGCTTGAGACAATGTTCGGGTCGACGTCTGGGTCTGCGCCCCCGAGAGGTAATTCTATGTTTTAATTTGTTTTCTAACAATTGTTCACTGTTAGAATAACTGTTACAAACCCCTAGTTACAGTGGTCAATTTTAAAACTTACGTATATTTGCATCATATTATAGAATAATTTTTAATTTTTGTATTGATTATTATTGGTTCACAATTCATTCGCAGGTAATGCAAATTAGGAGTTGGAGGATGATTGTGTTGAGTATAGCGCCATAGGGCTGGTCATCACTTTTTGTTAAGTTCTACATACATATTATTGTTGCCATGTTTTGTATATAGTTAGATCTCACTATATGCTTGTTGAGACTAATTGAAACTAATTTCTAGTAGATACTTCATTAATGTTTTATTGTATATTTGTTTTGCCTTGTGTTAGAACGTTTTTTTGATTTATATATATGTTTTGTTATGTGTTGTGTTGAAATGTAGTATGTGTGTTGAAATTTTGTTTGTTGGATATTGGATACATATTATTAATGAAGTTGTGTTGTGTTGGATATATATATTGGATATAGAATTTTGTTTAATGAAATTGTGTTGTCTTGGATATATATATTGGATATTGAATTTTGTTTAATGAAGTTGTGTTGTGTTGGATATATATATTGGAAATAGAACTTTGTTTAATGAAGTTGTGGTGGATATATATTTACTTGGAAATTGATTATGGATTGGATTATGGATAGTATTATGAATGTGTATTATGTATTGGATTGTGGATTATGTAGGTGGATGTGTATTATAGATTGGATTGTAGATTATGTAGGTGGATTGTATTATGTATGTGGATTGGATTGGATTGGATTGGATTGTGAATTATGGATGTGGATATTGGATTGTGAATTATGGATTGTGAATTATGGATTGTGTATTATGGATTATGGATGTTGTAGGTTATGTAGGTGGATTGTATTATGTATGTGGATTGGATTGTTTAATTATGGATTGGATATTGTATTTAGTTTAATGATATTGGTTGTTGGATATATATTGGTTGTTGGATGTAGGATGTAGGATGTAGGATGTTGGATATTGGATATTGGATGTTGGATATATAGATATTGGATATTGAATATTGAATATTGAATATATTTGGGGATATATATTATTGTTGGATTATGGATTGTAGATATTGTTGTTGAATATTTGAAATATCAGGAAAATCAGGAATATTTGAATATCAGGCATTTTTGTATTATGAATTATTAAAAAAAAAAAAAAAAACATTTTTGACGTGTCAAACTGTTTGGCACGTCAAAAATCACACGTGCAATTTTTTGACGTGTCAAAATGACACGTCAAAAATGTTTTTGACGTGTCACAATGACACGTCAAAAAGATTTTTGACGTGTCATTTTGACACGTCAAAAACCTTTTTGACGTGTCGAAAATGGCACGTCAAAAACATTTCTGACGTGTGAAAATGACACGTCAAAATTGTTTCTGACGTGTCATTTTGACACGTCAAAAAGTTTTTTGACGTGTCATTGTGACACGTCAAAAAATTTTTGACGTGTCACAATGACACGTCAGAAACAATTTTTTTGACGTGCCATTTTCGACACGTCAAAAATTTTTTGACGTGTCACTGTAGCCACGTCAAAAGCCCCAGTTTTTTGACACCTACCCTTTTAACGGTCGACAAACGTCAAAAACGACGCGTCAAAAGAGGTTTTTGACGTGTCAATGGTATTGACACGTCAAAAACCCCTAGTCAAAAACAAAATCAATTCTTGTAGTGGTTGTATTTAAGAAATATAAATTTTATGTCAAAAATAGTTGTTTTGGCAAAAACTTCATTTTTTAAAAAAAAAAATTCTGTCAAAAGTATGTTTTAGCCATTTTTAAAGTAAAAAAGTCGAAAAAAAATACTTTTAAAGCATGTTTGAGATTGCATTTGAGAAGTAGAGCTTTAAGGTCAAAAAGAGCTTTTGGCAAAAGCTTCATTTTTAAGCTTTTGCCAAAAGTGTTTTTTGGCCATTTTTAAGCTTTTTGGACCCTTAAAAGCACTTATAATTTTTTTTACCAAACGAGTACTTTTTTCTACAAATGGGTTTTTTGAGTGTTTAAAACACTTTTAGGCCTCTCAAACGCAATCTCAAACACGCCCTTAGAGTTTTTTACCAAACAGTCCATCTTTTTGTTTGGCACAACTTTTTGAGTTTTAAAAATACTTTTTAACCTCTTTAACGCAATCTCAAACATGTTTTTGCCCATCATCTAATCCCAAATAAGCTCTTACCCATATCGTGAGGTCGGTCATTTTATTTTAAATATATTGTGAAGCTTAATTGAAATGTAATATAAATTTCTCGATTAAAAAAAATTGAAACTCGTGATTGTTTGCAATTTGCATAATATATTTTCGTTTTTTATTTATTATTCTAATCTTATACATCACTCGACAGCCAACAATATTGGGACAGGATTTCCAACCTTTTAGGATCTGAGTTTATAGACTGCTGTTCTTCATGTGGATTCTAGCTAGCAACTTGGTATTCGTAATTACAACTACTAGCTTTCACACATGATTTAGGCTCTATGCTTAGATTAATCTTAAAATATTAGTGCATATGATCACATGCGTTCATACTTCAAATTTTGGAAAACAAAAATGTCAATGCAACGATAGACGTAGAATTAAGGTGACATCGATTCGAATCTACCATCCTACGATGATCCGCATGCAAGACGACAAAAGAGACAGCGTGTTAGTTCTTGTGTTGGCGTAATTCAGTTCCAAAATGTAGAGGCTACTGTTTACAGGCTCAAATACTAATATAGAATGCTTAGAATCCAATCTCCACCGTTCATAATGCAGATTCATGTGTTATGAACGTCCCTACAAAATTTCAGCTCAATCGGACCACAAACGCCAATCGATCGGAGCTGTTGATCAAGACTGAACAGGCCGGGTCCGGACATGCCTTCCCCGTGTCCGGACCTCATTTCCAGAAACTGAAATTTTGCTCTGCAAAGCCGTGTCCGGACAGCCCATTAACATGTCCGGACACTCCGTAAGTTTTAGGCCCAAAAACGTGATTTTGAGTAAGTTAGGTCTAGGGTTTTGTCGGGGGTATATATACATCATTATAGAAGAAAGGCACGAGTTTTCACCCCCAGAGAGTTCGTCGAAGGCTGTGCTAAGAGAGATCATATGTGGTGAGCGTTAATTGAATCTCTTAGAGTTTTAGTTATTTCTCTGATAAATCTACGGTTGAGAAGTCTATCGAAAGGGTCGGGTAAAGGAGAATCACGTTGAAGAAGATTGTGAGCAAGGAGACGAGTTGTAGGCTTGTCGATCTTATAGAGCCAAGGTCTTGCAAAGGGTTGTAAGTGTTCCTAGTGTCTGTAATCTCTGGATAATCTTTTGATAGTGATTTCCTGGGTTTGGCTGCCCCGGAGAGGTTTTACTTTTAGATCGGTTTCTAAAAGGTTTCCTCTTCGTAACCAAAATATATGTGTCTGCCTCTTTATTGCTTTATATATTTTGGGTGATTGAATTGTTTATTGCTACATATTATTAATTCCGCATAAATTGTGATAAACAAGTTTTTGGAGTCGGCATAGCGTTTTTCAATTGGTATCAAAGCGGGTTCACTTCGTGAAGTATTAAACTCCTGAGTGTAGATCATTGACTTCCTTTTGCCATGAATACCTCTCAGTTTAGTTTCATTAATTCTGATGATGAGATTGATGTTCAAGAGTTGTATAATGATTTTAAAGTAGTGTTCAAAGCCTATAACAAGGTTTCCAGTAAACTTAAAGATGCTATGCATGATAAAGAGTCATTGGCTAATGAATTGTCTGAATCACATGTCCTAATTGACTCTTTGAAATCTGATAAAGAATCTTTGGCGAATGATTTGTCTAAATCACATATCTTGATTGATTATTTGAAATCTGAGATTTCTGTGCTTGTTGAAAAGTCTTTATCACTTGAGAATGAATTGAATGTTTTTAAGGAACTCTCACGAAATTTCTCTAGTGATAATTTGAAAAGTTTTCTTTGTACTAAAGAATTTGCTCCTAACAAGCCTAATATGGTTGTTGATAATGCTGGTGCATCTACTTCACATGCTTCTAATGAGTCCTTGAATGCTGAGCCTGTGAATGTTAAAGAAACCAAGGTTAATTTTTCTAAGACTCCTTCAGTTAAACAAACTCAAGGTAAGTTTGTTCCTACATGCCATCATTGTGGGATTGTTGGTCACATTAGACCAAACTGTTGGAAATTCAAAGCTGCTCTTAAGAAAGAAAATCATGCAGCTGCTCCAACTCTCTATGGTAAGAAAGGTAAGAAAATTTATGTTGAGCATCATGCATCTTACCCTAAGCCTAGAGCCATGCATCCTCATAGAAAATTACCTTCTAAAAGGTTTGTGCCCACTTGTCATCATTGTGGAAAGGTTGGTCATATTCGACAAAAGTGTTTTGATTTGAAATCCCATAAGCATAAAAGTGAAAATTCCTATTCTAGGAAAGAAAGTGAGGGTTTGGTCATAATGATGAGAGAAGTGCTATCTAGGCTAGATAAGTTTGAGTAAAGTCATAAGTCTAGACCTAAGATTTCTCAAGTGTGGGTTAGGAAGGATGATACCATTCACCCATTGAGGGGGAGTGGTAGTGATCTCACATAAAGTTAGGTGAGTCAATAACATGCCTAGGATTGATTGTTTTGCTTATTTTTTAATATCCTAGAGCATGTTGTTTTTTTTTTGTTGCAATTTTTTTTTGTTGTTGTTACACTTTTGTGTGTGAAGAATGTATACATGGTTGTTTTGAGATTCTTGTTTTGAAGTATATTCATAAAGGACTTTTCAAGAAATTCATATATCATGATCTTTGAAAGGCTTATAGATGAGATGTTGTGTACGGACCACCAAGATTTTTGTCTACTTGCTAATCAAATGTTCATGAATATGTAATGTCTTGTGAAGAACTAGAAGTAGTTATTAAACCAAATCATTATTTTGTAGTGGGACCTATAAGATGTGATGAAAGTTTAATGCTAAAGGACATTCATGTCTTGCCTGTTGTAATCTCAATTCAAGCATGTTGTTTTGTTTTGCATTGCATTTTTGTTTGTTTTGCATTTGTTTTCGTTCGTGTGCATTTCTTTTGTGAAAAATTTCAAAAAGACAAAAATATGGTACTTTGATTGTTTTTTTTTT